>OX578223.1:0-7500 GCA_951216915.1 Tetheella fluctuosa
CCTAACCTAACCTAACCTAACCTAACCTAACCTAACCTAACCTAACCTAACCTAACCTAACCTAACCTAACCTAACCTAACCTAACCTAACCTAACCTAACCTAACCTAACCTAACCTAACCTAACCTAACCTAACCTAACCTAACCTAACCTAACCTAACCTAACCTAACCTAACCTAACCTAACCTAACCTAACCTAACCTAACCTAACCTAACCTAACCTAACCTAACCTAACCTAACCTAACCTAACCTAACCTAACCTAACCTAACCTAACCTAACCTAACCTAACCTAACCTAACCTAACCTAACCTAACCTAACCTAACCTAACCTAACCTAACCTAACCTAACCTAACCTAACCTAACCTAACCTAACCTAACCTAACCTAACCTAACCTAACCTAACCTAACCTAACCTAACCTAACCTAACCTAACCTAACCTAACCTAACCTAACCTAACCTAACCTAACCTAACCTAACCTAACCTAACCTAACCTAACCTAACCTAACCTAACCTAACCTAACCTAACCTAACCTAACCTAACCTAACCTAACCTAACCTAACCTAACCTAACCTAACCTAACCTAACCTAACCTAACCTAACCTAACCTAACCTAACCTAACCTAACCTAACCTAACCTAACCTAACCTAACCTAACCTAACCTAACCTAACCTAACCTAACCTAACCTAACCTAACCTAACCTAACCTAACCTAACCTAACCTAACCTAACCTAACCTAACCTAACCTAACCTAACCTAACCTAACCTAACCTAACCTAACCTAACCTAACCTAACCTAACCTAACCTAACCTAACCTAACCTAACCTAACCTAACCTAACCTAACCTAACCTAACCTAACCTAACCTAACCTAACCTAACCTAACCTAACCTAACCTAACCTAACCTAACCTAACCTAACCTAACCTAACCTAACCTAACCTAACCTAACCTAACCTAACCTAACCTAACCTAACCTAACCTAACCTAACCTAACCTAACCTAACCTAACCTAACCTAACCTAACCTAACCTAACCTAACCTAACCTAACCTAACCTAACCTAACCTAACCTAACCTAACCTAACCTAACCTAACCTAACCTAACCTAACCTAACCTAACCTAACCTAACCTAACCTAACCTAACCTAACCTAACCTAACCTAACCTAACCTAACCTAACCTAACCTAACCTAACCTAACCTAACCTAACCTAACCTAACCTAACCTAACCTAACCTAACCTAACCTAACCTAACCTAACCTAACCTAACCTAACCTAACCTAACCTAACCTAACCTAACCTAACCTAACCTAACCTAACCTAACCTAACCTAACCTAACCTAACCTAACCTAACCTAACCTAACCTAACCTAACCTAACCTAACCTAACCTAACCTAACCTAACCTAACCTAACCTAACCTAACCTAACCTAACCTAACCTAACCTAACCTAACCTAACCTAACCTAACCTAACCTAACCTAACCTAACCTAACCTAACCTAACCTAACCTAACCTAACCTAACCTAACCTAACCTAACCTAACCTAACCTAACCTAACCTAACCTAACCTAACCTAACCTAACCTAACCTAACCTAACCTAACCTAACCTAACCTAACCTAACCTAACCTAACCTAACCTAACCTAACCTAACCTAACCTAACCTAACCTAACCTAACCTAACCTAACCTAACCTAACCTAACCTAACCTAACCTAACCTAACCTAACCTAACCTAACCTAACCTAACCTAACCTAACCTAACCTAACCTAACCTAACCTAACCTAACCTAACCTAACCTAACCTAACCTAACCTAACCTAACCTAACCTAACCTAACCTAACCTAACCTAACCTAACCTAACCTAACCTAACCTAACCTAACCTAACCTAACCTAACCTAACCTAACCTAACCTAACCTAACCTAACCTAACCTAACCTAACCTAACCTAACCTAACCTAACCTAACCTAACCTAACCTAACCTAACCTAACCTAACCTAACCTAACCTAACCTAACCTAACCTAACCTAACCTAACCTAACCTAACCTAACCTAACCTAACCTAACCTAACCTAACCTAACCTAACCTAACCTAACCTAACCTAACCTAACCTAACCTAACCTAACCTAACCTAACCTAACCTAACCTAACCTAACCTAACCTAACCTAACCTAACCTAACCTAACCTAACCTAACCTAACCTAACCTAACCTAACCTAACCTAACCTAACCTAACCTAACCTAACCTAACCTAACCTAACCTAACCTAACCTAACCTAACCTAACCTAACCTAACCTAACCTAACCTAACCTAACCTAACCTAACCTAACCTAACCTAACCTAACCTAACCTAACCTAACCTAACCTAACCTAACCTAACCTAACCTAACCTAACCTAACCTAACCTAACCTAACCTAACCTAACCTAACCTAACCTAACCTAACCTAACCTAACCTAACCTAACCTAACCTAACCTAACCTAACCTAACCTAACCTAACCTAACCTAACCTAACCTAACCTAACCTAACCTAACCTAACCTAACCTAACCTAACCTAACCTAACCTAACCTAACCTAACCTAACCTAACCTAACCTAACCTAACCTAACCTAACCTAACCTAACCTAACCTAACCTAACCTAACCTAACCTAACCTAACCTAACCTAACCTAACCTAACCTAACCTAACCTAACCTAACCTAACCTAACCTAACCTAACCTAACCTAACCTAACCTAACCTAACCTAACCTAACCTAACCTAACCTAACCTAACCTAACCTAACCTAACCTAACCTAACCTAACCTAACCTAACCTCTAACCTAACCTAACCTAACCTAACCTAACCTAACCTAACCTAACCTAACCTAACCTAACCTAACCTAACCTAACCTAACCTAACCTAACCTAACCTAACCTAACCTAACCTAACCTAACCTAACCTAACCTAACCTAACCTAACCTAACCTAACCTAACCTAACCTAACCTAACCTAACCTAACCTAACCTAACCTAACCTAACCTAACCTAACCTAACCTAACCTAACCTAACCTAACCTAACCTAACCTAACCTAACCTAACCTAACCTAACCTAACCTAACCTAACCTAACCTAACCTAACCTAACCTAACCTAACCTAACCTAACCTAACCTAACCTAACCTAACCTAACCTAACCTAACCTAACCTAACCTAACCTAACCTAACCTAACCTAACCTAACCTAACCTAACCTAACCTAACCTAACCTAACCTAACCTAACCTAACCTAACCTAACCTAACCTAACCTAACCTAACCTAACCTAACCTAACCTAACCTAACCTAACCTAACCTAACCTAACCTAACCTAACCTAACCTAACCTAACCTAACCTAACCTAACCTAACCTAACCTAACCTAACCTAACCTAACCTAACCTAACCTAACCTAACCTAACCTAACCTAACCTAACCTAACCTAACCTAACCTAACCTAACCTAACCTAACCTAACCTAACCTAACCTAACCTAACCTAACCTAACCTAACCTAACCTAACCTAACCTAACCTAACCTAACCTAACCTAACCTAACCTAACCTAACCTAACCTAACCTAACCTAACCTAACCTAACCTAACCTAACCTAACCTAACCTAACCTAACCTAACCTAACCTAACCTAACCTAACCTAACCTAACCTAACCTAACCTAACCTAACCTAACCTAACCTAACCTAACCTAACCTAACCTAACCTAACCTAACCTAACCTAACCTAACCTAACCTAACCTAACCTAACCTAACCTAACCTAACCTAACCTAACCTAACCTAACCTAACCTAACCTAACCTAACCTAACCTAACCTAACCTAACCTAACCTAACCTAACCTAACCTAACCTAACCTAACCTAACCTAACCTAACCTAACCTAACCTAACCTAACCTAACCTAACCTAACCTAACCTAACCTAACCTAACCTAACCTAACCTAACCTAACCTAACCTAACCTAACCTAACCTAACCTAACCTAACCTAACCTAACCTAACCTAACCTAACCTAACCTAACCTAACCTAACCTAACCTAACCTAACCTAACCTAACCTAACCTAACCTAACCTAACCTAACCTAACCTAACCTAACCTAACCTAACCTAACCTAACCTAACCTAACCTAACCTAACCTAACCTAACCTAACCTAACCTAACCTAACCTAACCTAACCTAACCTAACCTAACCTAACCTAACCTAACCTAACCTAACCTAACCTAACCTAACCTAACCTAACCTAACCTAACCTAACCTAACCTAACCTAACCTAACCTAACCTAACCTAACCTAACCTAACCTAACCTAACCTAACCTAACCTAACCTAACCTAACCTAACCTAACCTAACCTAACCTAACCTAACCTAACCTAACCTAACCTAACCTAACCTAACCTAACCTAACCTAACCTAACCTAACCTAACCTAACCTAACCTAACCTAACCTAACCTAACCTAACCTAACCTAACCTAACCTAACCTAACCTAACCTAACCTAACCTAACCTAACCTAACCTAACCTAACCTAACCTAACCTAACCTAACCTAACCTAACCTAACCTAACCTAACCTAACCTAACCTAACCTAACCTAACCTAACCTAACCTAACCTAACCTAACCTAACCTAACCTAACCTAACCTAACCTAACCTAACCTAACCTAACCTAACCTAACCTAACCTAACCTAACCTAACCTAACCTAACCTAACCTAACCTAACCTAACCTAACCTAACCTAACCTAACCTAACCTAACCTAACCTAACCTAACCTAACCTAACCTAACCTAACCTAACCTAACCTAACCTAACCTAACCTAACCTAACCTAACCTAACCTAACCTAACCTAACCTAACCTAACCTAACCTAACCTAACCTAACCTAACCTAACCTAACCTAACCTAACCTAACCTAACCTAACCTAACCTAACCTAACCTAACCTAACCTAACCTAACCTAACCTAACCTAACCTAACCTAACCTAACCTAACCTAACCTAACCTAACCTAACCTAACCTAACCTAACCTAACCTAACCTAACCTAACCTAACCTAACCTAACCTAACCTAACCTAACCTAACCTAACCTAACCTAACCTAACCTAACCTAACCTAACCTAACCTAACCTAACCTAACCTAACCTAACCTAACCTAACCTAACCTAACCTAACCTAACCTAACCTAACCTAACCTAACCTAACCTAACCTAACCTAACCTAACCTAACCTAACCTAACCTAACCTAACCTAACCTAACCTAACCTAACCTAACCTAACCTAACCTAACCTAACCTAACCTAACCTAACCTAACCTAACCTAACCTAACCTAACCTAACCTAACCTAACCTAACCTAACCTAACCTAACCTAACCTAACCTAACCTAACCTAACCTAACCTAACCTAACCTAACCTAACCTAACCTAACCTAACCTAACCTAACCTAACCTAACCTAACCTAACCTAACCTAACCTAACCTAACCTAACCTAACCTAACCTAACCTAACCTAACCTAACCTAACCTAACCTAACCTAACCTAACCTAACCTAACCTAACCTAACCTAACCTAACCTAACCTAACCTAACCTAACCTAACCTAACCTAACCTAACCTAACCTAACCTAACCTAACCTAACCTAACCTAACCTAACCTAACCTAACCTAACCTAACCTAACCTAACCTAACCTAACCTAACCTAACCTAACCTAACCTAACCTAACCTAACCTAACCTAACCTAACCTAACCTAACCTAACCTAACCTAACCTAACCTAACCTAACCTAACCTAACCTAACCTAACCTAACCTAACCTAACCTAACCTAACCTAACCTAACCTAACCTAACCTAACCTAACCTAACCTAACCTAACCTAACCTAACCTAACCTAACCTAACCTAACCTAACCTAACCTAACCTAACCTAACCTAACCTAACCTAACCTAACCTAACCTAACCTAACCTAACCTAACCTAACCTAACCTAACCTAACCTAACCTAACCTAACCTAACCTAACCTAACCTAACCTAACCTAACCTAACCTAACCTAACCTAACCTAACCTAACCTAACCTAACCTAACCTAACCTAACCTAACCTAACCTAACCTAACCTAACCTAACCTAACCTAACCTAACCTAACCTAACCTAACCTAACCTAACCTAACCTAACCTAACCTAACCTAACCTAACCTAACCTAACCTAACCTAACCTAACCTAACCTAACCTAACCTAACCTAACCTAACCTAACCTAACCTAACCTAACCTAACCTAACCTAACCTAACCTAACCTAACCTAACCTAACCTAACCTAACCTAACCTAACCTAACCTAACCTAACCTAACCTAACCTAACCTAACCTAACCTAACCTAACCTAACCTAACCTAACCTAACCTAACCTAACCTAACCTAACCTAACCTAACCTAACCTAACCTAACCTAACCTAACCTAACCTAACCTAACCTAACCTAACCTAACCTAACCTAACCTAACCTAACCTAACCTAACCTAACCTAACCTAACCTAACCTAACCTAACCTAACCTAACCTAACCTAACCTAACCTAACCTAACCTAACCTAACCTAACCTAACCTAACCTAACCTAACCTAACCTAACCTAACCTAACCTAACCTAACCTAACCTAACCTAACCTAACCTAACCTAACCTAACCTAACCTAACCTAACCTAACCTAACCTAACCTAACCTAACCTAACCTAACCTAACCTAACCTAACCTAACCTAACCTAACCTAACCTAACCTAACCTAACCTAACCTAACCTAACCTAACCTAACCTAACCTAACCTAACCTAACCTAACCTAACCTAACCTAACCTAACCTAACCTAACCTAACCTAACCTAACCTAACCTAACCTAACCTAACCTAACCTAACCTAACCTAACCTAACCTAACCTAACCTAACCTAACCTAACCTAACCTAACCTAACCTAACCTAACCTAACCTAACCTAACCTAACCTAACCTAACCTAACCTAACCTAACCTAACCTAACCTAACCTAACCTAACCTAACCTAACCTAACCTAACCTAACCTAACCTAACCTAACCTAACCTAACCTAACCTAACCTAACCTAACCTATCCTAACCTAACCTAACCTAACCTAACCTAACCTAACCTAACCTAACCTAACCTAACCTAACCTAACCTAACCTAACCTAACCTAACCTAACCTAACCTAACCTAACCTAACCTAACCTAACCTAACCTAACCTAACCTAACCTAACCTAACCTAACCTAACCTAACCTAACCTAACCTAACCTAACCTAACCTAACCTAACCTAACCTAACCTAACCTAACCTAACCTAACCTAACCTAACCTAACCTAACCTAACCTAACCTAACCTAACCTAACCTAACCTAACCTAACCTAACCTAACCTAACCTAACCTAACCTAACCTAACCTAACCTAACCTAACCTAACCTAACCT